>OX632360.1:28583291-28588291 GCA_951751655.1 Ophion costatus
CTCGAAGTCTATCTTCATTTATACCTATCAACCCCGTGGGAAGCTTACAACTTCAGAAGTGGGATAGACTGCTCATCCTGAAAACTATTCAGAAGGATCGTGATTTATCGGCATTTAGCGTGGGTTACGTAATCGTCGAAATTACGGGACAAAAGTTGGAACGTATTGCGATCATACGAGTGCAAGCAAATGAGCCAGTTATGGGCTATTGTTCTTACTCGTATGTATTCGGATCAAGAAGCGGTTATAGCAATTCCGTGCGGTAAAACCAGGGCTTCAAATCGTTCAAGCTTTTTTTCGGTGGAGGAATTTGTGCGTCGCGGAAACGAAAAGCACAGTGAAAATTGATAACGGGACATTCAAAGCGCTGAGTGAGGCGTCGAGGAAAAACCGTTGATCGGAACGTTGGGAAATTTCAAGCGTTTGGAGATCACGTGATACTTGACGTGATATGTACAGTAGTGTTGTGTACGCGTATTTCGCACTTGAAATTCCGGTAGCACGTAGTATACGTGGTAGAAGCTAAGACACCGTGACGATACCTTGTTTAGGAAGGATTATCGATACTGAGCCTATCGACAATTAAGCCCGCCCGCGTCTATCGGCTATTGTTGATCGCGAGTGTGTGAGTTCTCGGAACAGATAGTAGAGCTTACGGACGGAATTCCGATCGAATTTATAAAGTGTATACACAAACACGACAAGCTCGTACTCAGGGGACTTTTGCATGAGTGCGAGGAATAAAAGTCTTAAATACTACAGAATTTACAGTTTTACCGTGCGTGTGTACTGGGACTAATATAAAATGAGAGAGGCAAACGATTTCACCGTCGCCGAGCTGCGATCTAAACTTCTACAACGAAATCTCTCGTCGTGTGGCACAAAAGCGGAGCTCATTCTTCGTCTCGATATGGCCGATCCGAGTGGGGAATGGAAACGCATTCCAGGAAATGATCGCGAAGGCGGAAACGAAGATGATCGCAGCGGTCAAGACATCACGATGTCACTTCCAGCTGCCTCGAGTGAGCTACAGCGAGAATTAGAGTTTTTACGCAGAGAGGCCGAACTAATGCGCAGAGAATTGGCGGTCGCGAATCGCGAAAATGAAATACTCCGAAATTCTGGAACGCCACCGGTCGCGCAGGAGGCCGAGAGAAATAAAGTGAGTATAAAATCACTTGGAGACCTCATGAGTGACTTCACAGGCGCGGAAGACACGTTTTGGAAATGGGAGCGACAACTAAATCTCCTTCGCGAAACTTATCATCTTGATGAGAATTCCTTGCGGATTCTCGCCGGCTCGAAGCTCAAAGGTCGAGCCCTTGCATGGTTTCATTCAAGACCCGAACACGTCGAGATGACCATGGAACAACTCATGACGACGATGCGTCAAATGTTTGATAATCGGCCCAGCAAGCTGGCGTAACGGAAGCAATTCGAGAGCCGACAGTGGTGCACAAACGAGACGTTCACCGAATATTGTCACGAGAAGGTCGTCATGGCAAATCGCGTCCCAATTGCAGATGACGAGATTATCGAAAACGTCATTGATGGCATCCCCGATGAAAACATCCGTAGCCAGGCTCGTCTTCAAAACTTCGAGTCGATCGAAGCGGTGTTCAAGGCTTTCGCAAAAATGTCGCTCCGTCCCGATATGAAAAGCCGGGTGAAGCGTGAGACTAACGGGGGCACGAAGCCAGCCGTAAGAATCCAACAACTGCGGAGATGCTACAACTGCAATGAGGAAGGCCACCTGAAGCCGGATTGCCCGAAACGGAGGAACAACATCGGAGGCTGCTTCACGTGTGGTGCGATGGGTCATCAGGCGAAAAATTGCACCAAAGACGTGAAATGAGAAGAGGTGAACAACGTTGCTGAGGCTCCCGACGAGGAAGAGGACTTCGTGAAGAACGCTGTTTACACGATGCGCGGCGACGGTGGAGCGAAAAAGATGCACCTTAAGACTGTCATCGATACTGGTAGCGCTGTCAGTTTCATTAAGATGAAACACGTCCCGGGTGACGTTATTGAAACCGATTGCGGCTCTCTCGGGAAAAGGTTCCAAGGTATAAATAACAGTAGTTTAATCGTGCTAGGTACAGTACTTGCTGATATCACTTTTGATGCAAACGCACGAAAAGACATGCGATTGCTGGTGGTACCGGACTCGACGATGGCCTCTGCAGTCGTCCTTGGTAGAGACGTTTTAAAGCCTTTCGGTATACGAGTTCATTTTGATCCGGATGGTGATGAAAATACGATTAAAGAAATTATGAATATCGACGTAGTTAGAGACGGTGATGATGCAATTGATTCTCTCGAGGTGAATCCTGCACTCTCGGTGAAGACGCAATCCGAGGTGAGGGCGGTTTTTCGGAGAGACTATTTGCAGGCCAAGCGACCGGAATTCCCGAAAGAAAAAGCCGTAATGAGGCTGATGTTACACGAGCACCAACCGTTCCGTGCTGCGCCACGTAGACTGTCATATTATGAGAAATCCGACGTTCGAAAGATATTAGACGAGCTTTTAGATGCAGGGACAATCAGGCCGAGCCAGTCAGAGTACGCTTCGGCGATCGTCCTAGTGAAGAAAATAAATGGGGACACCAGAATGTGTATTGACTATCGGGTGCTAAATAAACTCACATTACGAGACAAGTACCCGCTCCCGCTTATCGAGGATCAGCTTGATGTTTTGGGCGGTAAGAGATACTTTAGCCTACTGGATCTTAAGGACGGTTTTCATCATGTAACGGTAGCAGAAGATTCAGTGAAGTACACTGCGTTCGTCACGCCTTTAGGTCAGTTCGAGTATTTGAAAATGCCTTTCGGCCTAAAAACTGCGCCGACTGATTTCCAACGTTGGATAAATTCCGTGCTCTCGCAATTTATACGGGACGGTGATGTCGTAGCGTATATGGACGACTTCCTGATTGCCACCGAAACGATCGAATATTATTTGAGGGTATTGAGAAAAGTGCTCGCCGTTCTCGTTGAAAACAAGTTACAGCTCAGGATAGACAAGTGTAAGATCTTGTTTACAGATATCGAGTATCTCGGTTATAGGATTTCGGAGACGGGAGTACGGCCGACCGAACGAGGCGTCGAAGCAATTACGAATTATCCCCCCCCAGGCGATGTTCGTGCTGTTCAACGATTTCTAGGAATGTGTTCGCATTTTCGCAAATTCATCGAAGGTTTTTCGATCCTTGCGAAGCCGCTGTACGACCTAGTGAAGAAGGGCGCGATTGTCCGATTTGGTGTTGAAGGACGAAATTCGTTCGAAATATTAAAATCAAAATTAATTGAAGCCCCAATTTTGAGCATTTATAATCCAAACGACGACACGCAATTACATTGTGATGCTAGCGGCCTCGGATTCGGAGCCGCCCTACTCCAACGAAAGTCAGATCTGAGATATCACCCGATATTCTACTTTTCAAAGCGTGAGACCGAAGTCGAAAGTCGGTATCACAGTTTTGAGCTCGAGACACTATCCATCATCTATGCACTCCGACGTTTCAGGGTCTACCTTCACGGAATAAGGTTTAAGATAGCCACTGATTGCAATTCCCTAAGAATGACCCTTGACAAAAGGGACATTAATCCGAGAATCTCGAGATGGGCACTAGAATTGCAAAATTATGATTATGAGATTGAACAGCGATCGGGAACTCGAATGCAGCACGTGGATGCGCTGAGTCGAGCAGCCAATGTTCTCGTTGTTAATGACAACCCGTTTGAGCTCAACCTTTCGCTGAGCCAAAGTCGCGACCCGAAAATCAAAGAGCTCAAAGAAATACTAGGAAAAAACGAGCTCAGCCTATTTGAGATGCGCAATGGTCTCGTCTACCGGAAAATCGGCGACCATATATTATTTTACGTTCCAGAGGTCATGATTGTGCACGTAATCCGTAAATATCACGACGAGATGGGGCACTTCGCGGTTGATAAAACTTGTGATGCCATTAAGGCGTATTATTGGTTTCGAAATATGAGAGACAAGGTCAAGGCCTACATTCAGGATTGTCTGAAATGTATCGCGTTTGCGCCAACGACGGGTAAGCTGGAAGGATTTCTTCACAGTATCCCAAAGGGTAATACTCCTTTTATGACGTTGCACATTGATCATTACGATCCTGGCGACAAAAAACGCCTAATAAAACACCATATTCTCGTCGTGATAAACCCTTTCACGAAATTTACGAAGCTCTACGGCCTAAGACTACCGCCTCTAAGGAGGTTATAAATAACTTGCGAGAATATTTTGCATATTATAGTAGACCGAGAACCATTGTCTCTGACCGCGGCACGAGCTTTACGTCCAGCGAATTCGCGGAATTCCTCGAAGAGAATTGTATTGCGCATGTAAAGATCGCAACAGGCTCACCTAAGGCAAATGGGCAAGTAGAGAGAGTCAGCAGAGTGTTGGGCCCGATGCTATCGAAATTAACCGACGATGCGTCTGGACGGTACTGGTATAAAGTACTCCACGAGGTGGAATACGCCCTTAACAATTCGGTCAGCAAAAGCACCGGCGAAACGCCAAGTAAGATTTTATCCAGGGTTAACCAACGTGGCAAAGTACCGGACGAAATCGAAGGTTACCTCGAGGGTAAGGGTGAGAGCCAGACGCGTGATCTCGAAAGGATACGGGCAGAAGCGACGAGAAAAAAACGAAAAAGCGCAATTATATAACAAAAAATATTTCGATTCGAGAAGGAAAGAACCGCACATTTATAAGACCGACGATTACGTTATGTTAAAAAACTTTGAGAACGCACCAGGATCGGCAAGGAAACTCATTCCTCGGTTTAAGGGTCCGTATAAGGTGACGAAGGTGCTACGCAACAATAGACATGTTGTTGCTGATGTCAAGGGTTTCCAGGTCACACAGCGGCCTTATTGCGGAGTGTGGGAAGCAGCTAACATGAGGCCATGGTGCCCTAATGGAATTGCCTAATGTGACGAAAAATTATTGTAGGTTTGTGAACCTATTT